>OZ026843.1:26695294-26738943 GCA_964023205.1 Lutraria lutraria
TAGTGGTCTTAATATTTAAATGGCTTCTAAATGTAGTTATACTTTACATACTGTTGTGACCTAAAATGGCATATTTTTAACGGATAAATCATTGATATCAAATCTCATACTCATGCATATCAACTTATTAGTATATCTGTTACATTATGCGCACTGTTTAAATACCGTAATAAAGTGAGTATTTTACGGTGTTTATACCGGAAACATTCACTAGAATTAAGGAAACCGACCCTCAGCCATAGAGAAGTATCCTGTACTGTCCTACTGAAGTACTTCCCTTGATAGTCAAGTTTCCTTAACTAAAGAATTACACATAACAATAACACATCATATACAATACGCTTCTAGTTGAAGTAATCATATGACATGTGATGTTATGTACATTTATTTCTAAACATTTCTGGGAATTATAAGTATTGAAATATATCTAATCACCCATTAAGGATATTTATCACTTGGTGGAATCACCATGTCGAACTCAGGTAAGTTTTTTTTACGTTTTACACCATAAACTATTTTGTTAACCGTAACTTTTAAGTGTGACGTTATTTTTAGAATTGGAATGTAAATTAAAGAATGATTCTACTTAAAAATGAAATGCGTTTTCTATCTGATACGCGCTAGTGTGTGGGGAGGGGGAGCTCCGCGGTTGAGCAGTTATTATGCCTGACTAATAAACACGTGTTCGAATCCCACGGGGACAAAAATCACACCTGTGAGGAAACAGTACAGCTGGCTCACGGCAGGTCAGCTAAACTGTTACACTTTGCATCATCAGATCTTTTAGTTTTCGAGTAATATTGATATGAAGGCACAACCAAACCTATTAACATAGACTCTCCTTGTAAAACATATAGTGTGACCTTTATTAACAGGTGACCTTTACTCAGAGGTGATTTTGTTATAAATAATCAATAACCTTTTTTAAAGAATGGTCTTTATTCACAGGGTGACCTTTAATTCGGAGATGGCCACTCACACAGGTTTGACTGTAACAGATAAGTTACAGACTTAGTTGTCGGAGATGGCCACTCACACAGGTTTGACTGTAACAGATAAGTTACAGACTTAGTTGTCGGAGATGGCCGCTCACACATGTTCACTGTAACAGATAAGGTACAGACTTAGCTGTCGGAGATGGCCACTCACACAGGTTTGACTGTAACAGATAAGTTACAGACTTAGTTGTCGGAGATGGTCGCTCACACATGTTTACTGTAACAGATAAGGTACATACTTAGTTGTCGGAGATGGCCACTTACACAGGTTTGACTGTAACAGATAAGTTACAGACTTAGTTGTCGGAGATGGCCACTCACACAGGTTTGACTGTAACAGATAAGTTACAGACTTAGTTGTCGGAGATGGCCACTCACACATGTTTGACTGTAACAGATAAGGTACATACTTAGTTGTCGGAGATGGCCACTCACACAGGTTTGACTGTAACAGATAAGGTACATACTTAGTTGTCGGAGATGGCCACTCACACAGGTTTGACTGTAACAGATAAGGTACAGACTTAGTAGTGTTATATTTCTAACTTACACAGGATATCCAGTGAAACCATTTTTAGGACAATGTGTACACTACGGTAGCTAGCGCTATGAACTGACTTTGAGTTCTTCTGCTCGGGGCATTATGGGTATAAGCTAACTCACCAACCGACCGTATCAGTTCTAACTCAGCCTCCACTGCGGTTCGAACCTTAGATCTCCCGCTCCGATGTTTGACTTCCTTACCATACGACCACGTGTGGTATGCCATGTTACTCCTCGATTTTACTTAAATGATTCAAATTCACAAGTTTCAAAAAATGAATCGACAATTTCGTTTAACACCGTCGTTGATGGAGTGTTACTCGGTTGTACTGTTGAGTGTTTACGTTTATGAGATCATTTGTTACATGTATAGTAATTCCAATGTCCAACCTATGAGTATATATATCTTACGCAACTAAAATGTTAAACTGGTTCCTATCCCATGTTGCAGTGCAACAAATAAAGGACTCTGTACAGACAAGTCAACGGGAACCAGTTTACGTATAAGTATAGCGGATGATTTGCTCGATGGCATTGTAATAGCTGCACCGGTGTAGAAGTTACAGTCAGTTTTTTTGGGGGGGGGGGGGGGGGTAAAAAATGTGATGATTAAAAGCAGTCAGCGTGTTCGAAGAAAGATTTTCGCTGCAATTGAACCTGTGTTCAAGGTCTACATATTTGACTAAACAAAAATTATGTTTTTTATTCAAATACTTAAATAAAATGCAGATCATTGCATCAGAAAACATTCTGTCCAACAATGGCTTAATCAATTGCTAAGTACAGTCAAACCTTTGTTAACGGCCATTCTGATAAAAGCATAAATCATTATTTAGTAAAGGCCAGGTTGTACTGTACATAGCCCAGCTGTTGAAGATCCATTACGAAAGTACTCGTGTACTTAGGTAAGTCACTTAATTGTGTTAATAGACCAATGAAAGCATTAGTTACCATGAATGTCTCCTACGCGTCAACTTGAACACGGATATAGGCATTCTGCTTGGCATTTATTGCGCGTTTGTTCGCGTTACAAACGATTTATTGCGGTTCAAAAAAGTAAGAGACACGTGTAGTACCTTAGTACGGACTTAGTATGAAAATGTTGCCTGACTTTGTATGTCACAAAATCAAATCCAGCTTTGACATTTTGTTCTACATGTTTTGGTGGATTTTTGGAAACTGAATGAAACTTAACATCGCGCATTAATTAATCTTTCTGGATTTGGTGTGTCCTTCTTTAAAAAAAAACATTCTTTATTTTTTCGGATTCCTAAATGATTCAGCAATTTCAGTTAAATTACATAACTTAATATACAAACTTATTATTTTGAACGGTTTCCATGGTAATATTATTTGAATATATGATTTCTGCATTAGCCAATACAGTAAAAGACGTTCATGCAAAATGTCTTCGTTAGTTTAAACATATTTATTCCCGTCTATAATACATTGTACATATAGGTAAATATACAAAAGTTTACATCAACTTTGGAAAGGATTGTTATGGAAGACAGAACGTCTTATTAAATTGTTCTCCTTGGATAGACTTCCAGTTAAATTTCAAGAACTATTCAACAATTTAACTATTGGTATGTATAAAATAGATGAAAGATTAAATCACACAGAGAGGGATATGGGTCTTGTGATCAAAAAGTAAAAATAAATCAGAAAACAGAATGAAAAAACTTAGACAGTAACACAATGGGGAAATAATATTACTGTACAAATCAAGAGAGAGAAGGGTGATTACAAATGAATGTATTTACTTGATCTGAGAGGGTTGAATCACCAAAAAGAAGAACATCTAAACAGATTTCATATTTATCTAATTGGTTGAAAAGAGTATCACGGGGTTCTTGAAGAAGTCGACACTCAAAGAAGAATGATAATTGGATTAAATTTGCCCACATGTACAGAGTGCTGACTAGGAAATATTACATAGATACAAGTGATAATTAAGTGAACTGCGTTTGGTTCTCAGACGGATGTGTAGAACTTGAAGTTTTCTTGTCTTCATTGTCCGTTGACTTCTAGAAAATGACCGTTTTTGGGAGGAAACCCGCAACCCACCTTAAGCCTAAATACATTGTACATGTACAGTCAAACTAGTGTAAGCGGTCTACTAGTTGATAGTAAGTAACATTAGTAGGTCAAACTGGAACATGTATCAAACAGGTTATGTGTCCGCGACATGGAATCATGCTGCTGGAGTTTGTCTATAGATACATGTACATACAGTCAAACCAGTGTTAGCAGCTACCTTCTACTAAAGACCACCCTTAGAATAAACGACATTAATTAAAAACCCATCATTGACTATTAAAACTCCAAAAAACCACCCTGTCAATAAAGGCCATATTTTGACTTTTCCAAGGGTGACCTTTCTTCACAGGTTTGACTGTAAATGTAAATCTAACTTCAAAAGCTTCTTTTATAAACGTTACTGGGTTTCGTTTTGTACTTAATGATCAATGACGGTTTTTATAAGTGCTCGTTACTATCCCGTCCTTATATGTCCAGCCCTATCCTGTTCTGTCATTTAACCCCCCCCCCCCCCCCCCTTAATCATACGATTGGTATCTATATCATTTATCATGCAGTTATCAAGATTGAACTACCTACCAGTCAGTGAAATGTCAAGTAAAGATGCAAAAATACGTTATTTTGAGATAAGATGACGTATTATTTGTACAGGCGGTCATAACATCATTTCTGTCATACATATCATAAGAACCGCAATTTAACCTGGTGACGCATATTGACTATATGGCAACGCATGATTTTACTATCTGAACTGTGTCCTTCGAGTCCGTTAGATATCAATATATCATTCGTCTTTATTGTTTTCGCAATACCATCATTTATGTGTTTGTTTATTTTTAATTTTACGCCCCCTTTTCAACAGTCGGGGTCATATGAGGCGGACAGCTCTAATACGGAAACATCTAATCCTGAAGCCTCTTATACGGAAACATCTAATCCTGAAGCCTCTAATACGGAAACATCTAATCCTGAAGCCTCTAATACGGAAACATCTAATCCTGAAGCCTCTAATACGGAAACATCTAATCATGAAGCCTCTAATACGGAAACATCTAATCATGAAGCCTCTAATACGGAAACATCTAATCCTGAAGCCTCTAATACGGAAACATCTAATCCTGAAGCCTCTAATACGGAAACATCTAATCCTGAAGCCTCTAATACGGAAACATCTAATCCTGAAGCCTCTAATACGGAAACATCTAATCATGAAGCCTCTAATACGGAAACATCTAATCATGAAGCCTCTAATACGGAAACATCTAATCCTGAAGCCTCTAATACGGAAACATCTAATCCTGAAGCCTCTAATACGGAAACATCTAATCATGAAGCCTCTAATACGGAAACATCTAATCATGAAGCCTCTAATACGGAAATGACTAATCATTAAGCCTCTAATACGGATATCTCTGAAACAAACATAATAACTTTAATAGGGCCTCTTCTGATACGGACCCCTCAAATATGGACACTTCTATTTCGGAAATTTCTAATACGCACCCCTTATATCCAGACCCCTGAAATACGGACAACTCTAATTCGGAAACTTTTAACACGGCCCTTCTAATTTGGACACCTCTAATCTGATCTCCTTAGTATTCCGGAAACCTCTGATTCTATTTCTATTCTGAAAACACCTTAACCCGGAAAAATGTGCTAACACGTATGTTTCATAGATATTGTGAACTATACAATATTATGTTTAAAAAAAACTACGAAAGTCTTAGTGTATGTTTTTAAATGCACCCGTACGATTTTTAACCTTTGAGTCCAGCATTGTACAAATATTTGAATTCTTCTCTGAGCGTCGTCAGCAAATTTGTATTTCCATTGCAAATTTTGATTTTCAGATAAAGCAACAATTTCTCGTCTTTTGCAGGCACCACCAATAGGGATGACAATGAAACCCATGGAAATTCACAGACTTCATTCGAGAAAAATCGTATGTATATACCAAAATGTTTGATTGATAAAATCTTTATTTGAATTGACATTAATTTCCTTCTCTACTTGTATGCCCTACAATTTGGTGCATCTAGAATCAAGGCAAAATGATGATAAATTAGAAGCTTGTAAAGAAAAAAGCTGACGAAGAAAGTTTCCGCCAAAAATGCATCCAATTAAAAGTAAAATCACAAAAATATTAGTTTCCATAAAAGATCGGAAACTCTTTGGAATTTGTTGTAAAATTTTTGGGTGGAAGTGATTTATTATTCATAGCTATGATTTTTGCGGCTAGTACCTAAACTAGTCATTTTATGACCAAAGTTCTTCTTGCAATTATCCATTATATATTGTTTTACATATACATCAAACACATTTTTACACTTTCACAGAATGTTTGTCAGTTGTAGGGTATGCCCCTTTAAGTATTTCACATTCCATCTTAGCTAGCATAGTATATACAGTCAAACCTGTGGACAAAGGCCACCCTTACAGTTGTCTTTAATCGGAGGTACGTTTGTTCTAGATAATCAATGACAGCTTTAAAAGAATGACCTTTACTCACAGGGTGACCTTTATTCAGAGGTGGCCGCTATCACAAGTTTGACTGAACATAGATCTTTTTGGCCAGGCTTTTAGTTTGCTTGACTAAATTGTGGTACAGAAATAAATTCACAATTTGAAAAACCTTGACTTTCGATTTATTAACAGATAATGTATCATTAAATCAACTTTACCAATTGAAGTTTTCTAGATTATTTAACATGATGTGGCATAATGACGAATATACATATATCTGTAGTAGTATGGCACATGTTCGACACAGATAATTCCCCATCATTACATCTATATATTTGTTATATCTTAATGATTGTAATATCTAAATATTTGCAATATCTAAATGTTTATAATAGCTAAATGTAATATCTAAATGTTATCAAATGTACATAGATGCCGCAAAATTGAAAGAACGAAATATCTGGGAACGACAAGTACCTAAAAAGTACTAAATACGTGCTTTAAAAGTAGAATAGAAACGTTTTCGACCTTCCTTCTTATGTTTTGCTAAGTAAATAATTTAAATGATTATATTGTTTAAGTCTTGTCAATTTCTACACAATTTTTGAATACCTGCATTAAAAAGTAAATACAGTGCAACATCCCTAAAAATATGTTGTTTAGAGGCTGTTGCTCTACAAAGGTTACATTAATAGTTAAATCACACGGTTAGAAAGATCATGCTGTTATTAGAGGGAGGTTGTTGCACAAGAGAGGGTCGCTGTGGAGAAGTTGTACTGCAAAATTTAGACACAGTGAATTTCATTATCAATATGTAACCTCTGCTAGCTCAGTCATGATAGTGTAATAAATAAAAACCAACAAGCTGTATACAGTTCAGATATACATGTATGTAATTGTAGTTCTAATATGTAAATATGACGTTGAAAAATACAATGATGATAGCTATGACAGCTATGACCAATCAATTTATGGAATTGAAAGGTCTCTCAATAACAATGCTTAAGACAACCCAACTCTCTCCATATGACACAAGTATTCAAAGACGCATCATAATACAGGTTCTGGCTCAGTAAGTACTAATAATTAACGTAAGAGACAAGAAATGCGTCCATCTCAAACCAAAGACAAGACTGGGACACAAACGCGAGAATAAGGACTGGGAGACGCCAAAACTAAATACAGTACTCGAAACGGAGATTACAGAAACCGAAATGGACTCTAAAGACCGAAATGAACTAAGATGTGAAACATGACCTGGTTACAAATACTTAATATTTAAAAAAAAATGAGAAAATGGCCAACAGACTGAGACTTCAACCTGACAATAAAACTACAAAATTCAAGATGAAATGCGCAGGAAATACTGAGAATCAGTCTGGATATAAGTGACCGTAATAACGAGGTGAATTTGATATCGAGATGAATAAAATGTGAATATATATATACTCGTAAACTGTTTTAAATTGCTAGAATGTTATTGTTATAAATGCAATAAATATATAATATTATGTAGATACAGAGACAAGTATAATTATATTAAGGAAGTTTTATTTCATGATCTTGCCGACAATTGGTAATGTTTAAAATCCAGGATTACTTAATATAAAGGAAGTAGGTTGTCATTATACTTAAAAACTTAGTTTTATTCCAAGAGCGATTCACTTCGCTGAGCTTAGAACATCACAAATCCATTTCACTGACTCAAGACGTGAGGAACTCAACCTGCAGATATTTTAGCTCAATTTTCAAATTTAGTATGCTGAATTGTGACACATGAAAATTGCCATGCTGAATTTTGAAGTGTCATCTTTATCTTGCGGAAGTAGATGCATCAAATTTATTACACTAAAATCGAGGCATCCAATTAATTACACTGAAATTCACGCATGAAATCTATTACACTATAATTGACACATCAAATTTATTACCATGAAATTGACGCATCAAATTTATTTCACTGAAATTGACACATCAAATTTATTACACTGAAATTCACGCATCAAATTTATTATACTGAAATTCACGCATCAAATTTATTACACTGAAATTGACGCTTCAGACTCATTTTGTTGATTCTTTTGACTTTGTCAATCTACTTAATGTTGTTCACTCGAGAATTATAGGTTTTTGTCAATGTTTATGCTTTTGTCTTCCTTTTAACCGTAACTATATAACTTTGCTGAAGTGACAGTTCCTTTTAAGAATTATATGTTCTCTTTCTGTTTCATTTCAGTTGCGATATATGTGGGAATAGCTATTGGAGCTGGCATTTGTATATGTGTCATAATAATCATAGTTATATATTGTTACAAGCGTGGGTAAGTTTTCATTTGTGCTTCACTTCTAACATAAAAAACCAAAGTGGTATAAAATTGGTATTTTTTCCATTTCCTTTGGTAAATTTCTTGGTCAAAGATTACAGAAACTGACTACGGATCTCCAAGCTCAAATTCCTATGCTCGTTCTACGTTTAATGCGAACAGGGTCACTCGACAACAATAACAGTCAAACCTGTGAAACATATGCCACCCTTGGGTAATAATCAATGCCGGACTGTTTTAAAGAGAATGGCACTTTTCACAAGATGGCCTTTATTCGGTGGTGGCCACTAAGACAGGTTTGATTTGTTTATTTGTGTCCAAATTAACTTCAGATAACGAAGGAAGAATCAAATTGGAAAACGAACAAACGTTTGGTAAATTCAGACCCTGGGCACAATTTGAGCCCAACACTTAAAATTAGTTTAACACAATTCTGCTTACTCTCAGAATCGCCAGAATGTTTTTTAGATTTACTGATGCACGTGACAACTTGAAACACAATATAACTCAACATGTTGACCTGTAATTTCCGCGACATACATATAATTCATTTATTGCCTACCAGCATTGGCAAGTAATTTATTGTTTTCTTTGTTACGAAACATCGGACTTGTCACGTATTGTCAAGATAATTGATTACCTAAACTGTTTTTTTTTGTGATAGGTTTATATAAACGTATATCAGTTTAATTGAAACACAATGGGAGCTACAAACTCTTGAGGTCCTTACATTCATTATAGTATGTTAAACGTACACATGACTTTATCAAAGTGCAGGTCATAAAGGCGTTTTAATGTATTACTGACGACTAGTAATAGCTGTTTTGTAGATAATTGATTTATTTATATAATATGACGAATGGTCTCCCTCGTAATAAATATACATATGCCCAGACCAGTGTCGTGATATAACTCGTTCTCTGTTATATCCATAAACTAGTACACAAAATATTACCATCGCGACTGTTGATAATGAATTGTTCACAGGTAAAAAAAACACGCACAACTATATTAACTGTTGAAGAACTACAATGTGTTAAACTAGTTGTTTCAGCCAAGTTAAACTGTATGCTGTATGCTAAAGGCTTTTTTAAAGTAATATTTTTGCAGGACAGTTTTATGTGGACGATCGTAACTAAACACAATTTACTGATGGACAATAATTGTTATTGCAATACATTGAAGTTAAACAAATTATGCATTGATAACAATATGCATGCATGCATCCTTATGAACACCATAGCTGTAAACTTTCGCTTTATTCAAATTATTATACTATATGTCATCTGTGGCATCTAAAACACCTTTCCTCAGGCGTCAGGATTTACCTTACCAACTTTCCTGGAATGCATTCTAACCAGTACTAACTTGTGTTTCCACAAGGCCGGCAACTTCTCCACACATGGAGGAAAGTCGACATTTTTGTCAGATTTTCATACAAGGGCATGACCTGCCATGACCCGGATTCCAGGGTTATAAGTCCAGCACACTAACCACTGGACCACGACCGAGGGAAAGAACACCCAATGTTGGTATTCGGTGTTTGATTTTACCTTCTACATCGCAATCAATTCAGAAGCCTTTAGGCAGAAACTTAATTCTTATTACATAAATTTTATCAATTTTCATAGACTTGGTCTTTGGTCCATTTCTAATTACTATCGCAGTTTTTTATTTCTCCGGAGATTATATCTAAGTATTACTCGTAAAGTTGCACATTCCTAACTGTGAAAATCTAAACTTACAGGAAGTGTAGACAGAGAAGGTCACGTGGCAACAGCACAAGGAAATTATTCATTCGCGGATTCAGTACAGTGAGTCAACGTGGAGTCATTGACAGTACTGCGGAGTTTGAAATCGTAAATATGAGTGTTAGCAGTGATGACTGTGGCCGAACACCTCGTGGTTCGAACAGTTCCAAGTCCGAACTGGCACCGAAAAAACCCGAGCGACGCCGAACTAGAACTTCGTCAACAAACGTAAAATACGAGAATGTGTGTCTTGATCCGAATTCTGGAGGTATTGTTAGAAAAAGTGTCAGCATGATTTCTGGAATTCCCTACATGGACAATACACTGGAAAGTCGATTATCTGAGAAGGAAGACGAGTTAGATGATGTGTTTGAAAATTAGTGGATTTTTTAACGAAAAAACTATTTAAGTCATATTTATGATTTATTACATATAAATGTGTTTACGTTCTATATTGATATAATTATGTTGTTGTTTTTCTGAATCTAGTGGTAATAAAATCAATGTGAACGAAGAGTATGGCCATGTTTTATTCAAATAAAACTATAGATTTGTTCGAAATACGGATACCCGTTGTTACTTGATATACGGTCGAGACTGTGTTAACGACCACATCGGAAAAGACCACCCTATGAATAAAAGCCATTCTTTAAAAAAAAAACGTCACTGTTGATACAGTATTTAGTACATAATGACCTCAGAATAAAAGCCACCTTTCTATAAAGGCTACATTTATATCTCTCCCAGGGATGTACTTTGTTCACTGGTTTAAAAGTGTATAATGTATATATAGATCATAATAAAGAATATTTATCTAAGTGCTACTGCGTGATTTCCAACAAGAAGGTACAAATTTTACATTTTCATGTACAAGTATATCTTCATATAGCCCAATTGTTTACGTTGAAGGAATTGTTTTCAAATTACCCACACTCATGATCTTGTATTGACGTTACAAAAAAAGTGACGTAACAAACGTTATATCATAAACCGGCTTTATTTATTTTTACGCCTTTTATGTACTAGTATACCGTGCAACCTCTCAACAACGGCCCTCTCTTGAGCAACAACCTCCCTTCAACAACGGCATGATTTTTCCCATTGCACGATTTAACTACTAATTTAACCTCTTTAGATCAACTACCTCTCAACAACAACGTAATTCTGGAGAGATTGTACTGTATACTCGTATATATGAGTATAGATTTTTCTCCAGTCTCCAAATAAATTATCAGCGGTAGAGATCAAAGGGCGTTAGACAAAATGTTTCCATCTAAATTATTACAAAGAACAAGTGCCGCTCTTATGCTTCGAATTCACATTTCTCAGTTTGTATATTTAACAATCAAACCTCTGACCCAAGAGGATGGTGCCCCCAACGTACCTAAAAGGGCTGTAAATATAGCTTCCTTTTACTCACTAGTATCTTTAAATGTGTACAGCATATAGTGGTAAGTCAAATGGAAGATATACGCTTTATGGACATATCTGACAGTTCCCATTTTTTTTTTATAAAGACATAAAATCACATTCAAGGGAAGATACTCAAAAACGAGCACCGCGACTCCCATTTTATTCGCTCAAAATGTTTCTATTATCATGTGCTATGATCGTCAAAGTTTTGAAAAGCTATCTATACATTTTCATTCTGCCTATATGTCTATGTGCAAAAAATTGGAAACGATCAGATATGTCCGTTACTTGAATATCAACAAAATTCATATTTTTGAAAGACACTTAATCCTAAATTGACCCTTGTTGGTTTTTGTTTGTTAAGAGTTTCTGATTTTAGTCTGGAATTGTATCCCCGAAACAAAGATGTCAAAAAGTATTCCAAAAAGAATTCTGTATCATATTACCATAGAACACGGACAAAGTGACTTCCTGGGGATCCAAATAACTTGCCTTATTACTGTAGAGTACGCTTACTGCGTTCTTGTCTCCAGTCTTTTGATTGCAGACTGGAAAGCGGACCTCAGACAAGAACGCAGTAAGCGATTAAAAATGAATCGCGAACAGTTACTGAGAACTGCGTTTCAACTTTGAAGAATTAGGCCGTCGACGAACGTGCATTTAAGTCATTCGTTCTTCAGACTGACATTTGTCTTTGAATACAAAATATAATTAACGATGACCCGCCTCGATGGTCGAGTTAAAGGTTGCTGACTTCAAATCACTGTAACCTATCACTGACAAAGGGTCGTGGGTTGGAGCCCCACTACCGACCATGTCTCTTTATGTGAGAAAGTAGGCAGTTGTTCACGGAGGATGGGATTCTAGTACTGGTTCTTTCCAGGAACGATGGTTAGGTGAACTGTTCGCCTTATATGACGCTGACTGTTGAAAAGGGGCGTAAAAACTCAAATAAACAAACAAAGGAACATACAAATAACACCCATTGATGCTATTTTTATTAGTAATGGTTCATTATTGATTGAAATGTCGTTGTAAAACCTGTCAAATAAATTGGATCTATAGTAATGTTTCCGTAATGAACTCATCGTCCACCGGTGACAACGATTTGAACTTTACGTTACTAATCACGCGACACTTTTTTGCAGTCACGTGTAGGTAAACTTTCTCGTAAATTAGTGGAGCTTCATTTAATGGTGACTGGCCAGTTAATACAGGTTAGTACTTTTATTAAACCAAATTACAATATTATATTGGTTTGTAGGTTTACGAGGACAGTGGACCCAGGTCACAGATTGTATTAATGTCATGATTATAACATGATTATATCTTATGAGCTGCCGTAAGAAATACTAGTTCGTTGCGCCCTATCGTTTTAAGTTAAATAAACAAAATATTGGCCTTGTAAACAGGCACTCACAGTTTGTTTCTTGGACTGTCATAACCTAGATTGGCATACAAAATGTTTTATATTTCTTTCTATGTTTAATCATAATATTATCGGTAACCGGACAAACCTGGCACGGGACAGAAGAGTTGTAAGACACAGTGCAACATCTCCAGAGCGACCCTCTCTTGAGCAATAACCTCCCTTCATTAACAACATGATTTAACTATTGTTTAACCTCTCTGGAACAACATCCTCTCAACAACAGCATAATTTTGCTGCCTTCAAAGAGTTTGTTTGAGAGAGGTCGCACTTTAATTCCAAAAGCTAAAACAAGGTATTGTCACGTGCCTAGCGGTTTCCTTATAAATGTTTCTGCGTTGTGTATTTCTTTCCGTCCAATATGTTTGTTGTATATTTATAAATAATAGAAAATAATATAGACTCTGACCACTTAATTAACTTAAAGTCTACTTAAAATTATATAACATATAATAAAAAAGACAACCCTAGATGAAATAAAGTTTCTTATATTTATTGATACCATTACTGTTTAATTTACCATTTGCATTTCAATGTTCATATATTCTCACAACATATTCAGTAATAATTCAGTAATTCATCAACTATTAAATATCAACAATTGAATATAAAATGGTAAGAAAATAATTAACACAATAATGTACACATCTGTCAAATACCTGCACAGTAATCTTAAATCCTTAAATCTCAATCAATTTAGAATCAACACATAATTTAGACAATCTCATACTCAAGTATCCTAAAATCAATTAAACTCGCTTGAAATATTATAAGTAATATTATATTTATATCAAATAAATAATCAACAAAATGTTTAAAGGGGCATGCCCAGGAACTGCTGTGTCTTGGGGTTTATACACCAAAAATGCGTTTATCACTTGTAAAAACAATTATTACCGAAAAGTCAAAGAAGAATGTGCCTTCAAAAATGGCCCTATAACGCACGCGTGGGTATTTATATGCCGGTTTAAATAAAAGGCTTACAAGCCTTTTATTGACGACAACGATATTTCCGATTCGTCTGAGAATTTAACTTAGCGTGCGCGCTGCCTTTTAAGCAGCAAAACAATGATATTTACCTATAATTGATTGATAGATAAGCTTTATGTCGCAAACAATGAACATGACATGAGCAATACTTACCATTTCACAGTTTGTTGACATTTTTTCCGCTTTTGACAGATCCCGAAAGGGTCGAGTTATGAAAATGACGAATATTTTCTAAGGCGTAATCGGCAGATTTGGTAAATCTTGAAATGTGTATTTTGAGTCAAATAGCGGGACATTTCGTAAATATTTTACAGGACTTTCATTAATTGATTTTGGCATTCAAATGATACCAATTTGATTTATATTCGAGACGCTTCAGTTCCAGGGCATGCCCCTTTAAGAAAAATAATTATGAAGTGTACCTATGCTAACGAAAATTCAGAGTCCCGGAATTTAACCGGAGCGTGCCTTATATAGTGCTCCAAAGACGCAGTGCAGTGCACCAAAATAACTGTGCAGTCTCATACTGCAAAACAATTTCTGAGCAGTTTTCGTTGGAAACTGCACCAGACTGCGCGTAACGCACAGCGCTGCACTGGACCGCACAAAGAACGAACAATACCGCACCAACGTCTCTGTGCGTTTACGTAGCTAAATCCTACTTAAATATTATAACAAACCTACCTGTGTACTACAATTCATTTGCGTCTGAGATTAAGTTGAAAAAGAAAACGAAAAAAGAGACAAACGGTGAGGTTCGAACTCGCGATAAAATCTTCGCTCCTGTGCATTTATTAAGGCTTTACCAACTGCGCCAACCGGACATCTACAATTGCATTGCTAAACTGTAATACATGTACTATATTTGTTTCTTATAAATCCATTTTACCTGTTCAGACAATGGATGTGTACACATAAAATGAAACGTCACTATCACATTATCCTAATTGAACAGTACATTAGTTGAATTTAAATTTTAATCTGCTTGAAATGTTGTTGCTAATTGTTGGTAAGCAACAATTAGCAACAACATTTCAAGCAGATTAAAATTTAAATTCAACTATTGTATGTATAACTTGACCCATCGTGAAAATATAAACAATTGCAAGTACATGTACAATGTACTAACTTTATGCTTATTTGGAGGCAACATGTTGTAAATGTCATTTTCACATGTTCAACATACAGTTTAACATTATTTAACCACTAAGAGACAAAATAAGGACGCAGACGTTGAATCTTTCAGATGTGAATAATACATGATAATTTGTAGTCATGGAATAATTTGCGATTCAAAAGTTACTAAAATAACGATTATGTATTTGTAGCATACTAACACTGGAATAGAAGTTTTTATTTAACATCTTCAAGGTCTGTTATTTGGATATAAATTGGTTCCGATTCCATTGTTGCAGTGCACCAAAGCTATCTGTACAGCCCGAGTCAACGGGAACCAGTAAAACGACGATATCGGTATTGAACTAGGAGAGGTAATCATATTAGGACAGTTGATGGTACATGATAGAGTTACTTACCTTTACATGTACATTTAAAACTGATTTGACTTCTCATAGTGTCAACTAGACAATTGGAAGTCAACCTTACTTCTAAACTGGTTCCCGTTCCACGTTGCTGTGCACCAAAGCCTTTCGAATTTCTCAGGGACGCTTTTTCAGTGTCCCCTCCCCCAACTATCGAGCTAAATACTGTGTCTAGAAATTACACAGGAAAAGGACAAGGCGTGTACAGAAGCTTAAAAAGAATAAGTTATTCAAATTTGGAGTGGGGATATAATTATACTATCTACACTCTCTCTAGGACTGTGAAATGACCATATCTGTCAAATGGGCCGTTAAACAACCGATAAATAAATACTGAATAAGCAAGGTCAGTAGTTTAGTACGTACATGGTCAAAGGGAATTTCTTCGACTCGATTATATACACCATTTCACTGCGTCCATAAGAATTATGAAGAACAGTACTAGTGTGTCGGGGGAAAATAAATACATTTGTACCTCACCGTATCCGATTTTTTGCTACATCTGAGTTCACGGTAACCGTGGTGTACTGTATACATTGAAGCCTCGATAGTAGTAGCTTCCTTGGGATCAAATAGATTGGTCTCATTCTGGTGACATCATCATTTGAAAATCTTGAAAACCGATTAGAAAGTGAGTGGTCTTTTTAATGAGCAGGTCTTATTAAAGAAATGGTCACTAATTAAGATTTTTCGGTTGGTCATGTTCAAACTGAGTTTGGAAACTAAGTACTTGTAGAGTCATTCATACTCATGAGACCACGAGTTTTAATTAAAATTGTCTTAAGCGACCAATTAAAAATCTCTCCGTGCGTCGCCATGCATTTTTAAAGAGTACGAAGCTAAAAGTGACAACATGTACCAAATGAATTTCAAAAAGTGTAAAAATATGTTGTTTCTTACTCGTTTGCTCGTTATTCGCGTGAGTTTTAACAAAACTGCCTCTGTAATTTAATTAACTACAATATGGTATTGTCGGATAGAATGGTTCCAGCGATGAGTTACAGAAAGACCGTCTATGAATGTTCTGATCAATGACGCTTTACAAAATGTCTATTATTTGCAGTTTGGCCTTCATTTGAAGGTGGCAAATATCGATGTCCGTGAAGTTGGCAGCCCAGCAGCCTAGCAGCCTAGCAGCGTGAAGTTGGCAGCCCAGCAGCCTAGCAGCCTAGCAGCGTGAAGTTGGCAGCCCAGCAGCCTAGCAGCCCAGCAGCGTGAAGTTGGCAGCCCAGCAGCCTAGCAGCCCAGCAGCGTGAAGTTAGCAGCCCAGCAGCCTAGCAGCCCAGCAGCTTAATATATTTCTACAGTTAAACTGCACCACAAATCATGCAAAAACTTAAAAACGCATGAAGTAATAACATTATGTTGCTGTCATGTTTATTAGAAGAAAAAATACGATTTTTATCGATTTTGTGAATCTGGCAGTGTAGCGGCCGCATAGCGGACTATTATAGTCAAACATAAAATGCACAAGAAATCCGGCTAAACACTTACGAATCGATGATATAATTCGAGTTTATACCTTTAACGTTCATTAGATGAGAACTTACACATTTTTTCATTTTTTTTTTTGTGAAGTTGGCAGCCCAGCAGCGTCACATCGTAATCTATATTTCTACAGATAAACTTCTCAACAAATCAAGAAAAATGCTTCAGAATGCATAAAATAATGTCAGTCTGTTGTTTAAACATTAATTAACAGAAAATATATAATTTTCATATATTTTTTTTCAATGTGAAATTAGCCGCTGCTAGCAGCGTGAAGTTGGCAGCCTAGCAGCGTAACAGCGTAATCTATATTTCTACTGATAAACTTCACAACAAATCAAGAAAAATACTTCAGAATGCATAAAATAATGTCAGTCTGTTGTTTGAACGTTAATTAAATGAAAATATATGATTTTTCAAAAAAAAAATTGTGCGTGAAATTAGACGCTGCTGGGCTGCCAACTTCACGCTGCTAGCAGCGGCTAATTTCAAATTGAAAAAAAATGAAAATCATATATTTTTAGTAAATTAATGTTTAAACAACAGACTGACATTATTTTATGCATTCTGAAGTATTTTTCTTGATTTGTTGTGAAGTTTATCAGTAGAAATATAGATTACGCTGTTACGCTGCTAGGCTGCCAACTTCACGCTGCTAGCAGCGGCTAATTTCACATTGAAAAAAAATATATGAAAATTATATTACTTCAGAATGCATAAAATAATGTCAGTCTGTTGTTTAAACATTAATTTACTAAAAATATATGATTTTCATTTTTTTTCAATTTGAAATTAGCCGCTGCTAGCAGCGTGAAGTTGGCAGCCCAGCAGCGTCTAATTTCACGCACAATTTTTTTTTTGAAAAATCATATATTTTCATTTAATTAACGTTCAAACAACAGACTGACATTATTTTATGCATTCTGAAGTATTTTTCTTGATTTGTTGTGAAGTTTATCTGTAGAAATATAGATTACGCTGTTACGCTGCTGGGCTGCCAACTTCACGCTGCTAGCAGCGGCTAATTTCACATTGAAAAAAAAATATGAAAATTATATATTTCTGTTAATTAATGTTTCAACAACAGACTGACATTATTTTATGCATTCTGAAGTATTTTTCTTGATTTGATGTGAAGTTTATCTGTAGAAATATAGATTACGCTGTTACGCTGCTGGGCTGCCAACTTCACGCTGCTAGCAGCGGCTAATTTCACATTGAAAAAAAATATATGAAAATTATATATTTTCTGTTAATTAATGTTTAAACAACAGACTGACATTATTTTATGCATTCTGAAGTATTTTTCTTGATTTGTTGTGAAGTTTATCTGTAGAAATATAGATTACGCTGTGACGCTGCTGGGCTGCCAACTTCACAAAAAAAAAAATGAAAAAATGTGTAAGTTCTCATCTAATGAACGTTAAAGGTATAAACTCGAATTATATCATCGATTCGTAAGTGTTTAGCCGGATTTCTTGTGCATTTTATGTTTGACTATAATAGTCCGCTATGCGGCCGCTACACTGCCAGATTCACAAAATCGATAAAAATCGTATTTTTTCTTCTAATAAACATGACAGCAACATAATGTTATTACTTCATGCGTTTTTAAGTTTTTGCATGATTTGTGGTGCAGTTTAACTGTAGAAATATATTAAGCTGCTGGGCTGCTAGGCTGCTGGGCTGCTAACTTCACGCTGCTGGGCTGCTAGGCTGCTGGGCTGCCAACTTCACGCTGCTGGGCTGCTAGGCTGCTGGGCTGCCAACTTCACGCTGCTAGGCTGCTGGGCTGCCAACTTCACGCTGCTAGGCTGCTAGGCTGCTGGGCTGCCAACTTCACGGACATCAAATATCGAGGTTTGACTATATACGTTCATAAAGTAAACATGCAAAATGTTACGAATTCCACCAATCCTGCTTCGTCTGCAATCCCCTCGAACTTAGACAATGGCACCATATATAAAATACGGGAACAAAGGTTACATACTTTACATTGTTTTTCCATACGATGACGTCATCAGTGTCAGTGATCTTGGTTATTTCGCAATCTGCTCTTATCTTGAATTCTCTCGATATAAACCCCGTCGAGATCCAGTTTACATCAATTTTGCGATAATATTTGGACTCGAAGCTCAAGAACTTAGTAAGAAAGTAATGTTAAAGTTATTTGTGTTAGGCGCCTTTGTGGCAGCAGCAAACGCGATTGTTTGCCCACCAGACGCATGTCAGACTGTTCGATGCGCAGCAGTCACTGATGACAACTGCAATGGTATTGTGAAAGCTAATGGTGGATTTTGTGGTTGTTGTGACGCTTGTATCACTGAATTAGGTAGGACTATTCTTAATGTACGGGTGATACCTCTGTTGTATTCATAATACAGTCAAACTGTGAACAAAATCCACAATTGGCTCAGACAATGTGGCTTCAATTCACAGGTGGCCTTTATTCGGTTGTTATTTTGTTCTACAATCAATGATATGTTTTCAAAGAATGGAATTTTTTCATGGGTTTGCCTTTATGGTTTGGAGGTGACCGCTAACACGTTTGACTGTAGTCATTTTGCTAGACATTGTTTTATTCTTTTAGGGTATCTAAGTCTGCTACATACACTTCATCGTTCACTTGAGTGAGATATTTAGAATAAGCTTAGGTACTTTTTTAAATGTGTGTACAATGTTCGAAATAGATATACATTTTGTATATTTCTTATGTTCCTGTTTGTTCTAAATAGGAATAAATCCAGGGACCATGAATAACTCCATGTAGTAACATACGGATTATATTTTTGTCTACTGAATCACTAAACATCCATAGTGTCTTTTATCTGGAGAACAATTAATTTAAATGGGTTATCAGTCGGTTCAAAGTTCCAAATGTCATTCATTCTCTACATGGTATGGACGCGTGACGGCATTGTAAGAGAGAGAGGCTAGGTCCCAAAATTTAAGACTGACGTTCTGATAACAAAAGCCTCTTCTTTAAGTTAAAGGTTATTTATGTAGTATAATGATAGATAAAGCTCTGATTTCATAACCCTAATTAGTAACTACAATATGTGCTTAGGTTAACAGATATTTAGACATCCTCTCTAGAGTAAGTATATAATTAGTGAAAGTGAATTTAGCTATTTTACATACAGTCCGGTAAACCTGCACATATTCAGGATCACTCTTGGAAAAGACATGTGACATTTTTGACAGGTTGTCTTAATTCGGAGGTCATTTTGTTCTAAATAATCAATGACGATTCTTTAGAAAAGTCTATAAATCATAGGGAGTCCTTTCGTCGGAGTTTTTGTGCAACACAATCGTAGTGCATACCTTGGTCTCCTATTGATTGCTTTATTATATCTATATTGCAGTTCATCCACAACAATAGATTAAATAAAATGCTTGTTAGGGAGGAAATGAGCAATTCACTGTACTGTGTAATGTGTTCTCTTTACCATATCCCACAGACACTTGTTTAGAAAAAAATACCCCACCCACCACGGTCGTTAGTATTCTATATGATAGTGGTAAGAGCGACCGTGCAGGGTGGGGTAATTTTTTTCTAAACAAGTGTATGTGCCATATCCGAGTTCATAATGACCGTGTTTTACTCGTTTTGGATTACAGTACAACCTCTGCAGAGCGACCGTCTCTTGAACAGGAACCTCCCTTCAACAGCAGCATGATTTTTCAACTGAAATATTTAATTATTAATATAACCTCACTAGAGCAACAACCTCTCAACAACAACATAATTTTACTATTCCAAAAGTGTGTTGCTTTGTAGAGGTTGCACTGTATATTAAACATATAAAAGGCTTTCCCTCGATTTTCATTAGTATAGTTTTCTGTGGTCCGTCTGATGTTGATCATCTTTAAAGTTAGTTATGGAAACACTTATGATATATTAAGTACATAATTTTATGTGAATGAAAACAATTAGGTGAGGGAGAGATGTGCATGGAAACACTTCTGTTTGGCATTCCCTCAACCCAACAATGTGCTGATGGATTGATCTGTGACGCCAGAACTCATCTCTGTACGGCTAAACCTGTCAAGAGGGAACTAGGTAAGTACAACACGACGGTACTTACAACAGCTGATAGCAGATTGACATGCAGTCAAGTTTATATCACAATATCTCATCTAACCTAGATTGAACCACGAAATGTCCTTTTTCTAGAACATTTATAAATTATATACAAAATGTATTCTCTTTTTGTTCACAAATTCTAAAAGTGTCTTATTGAATTTTTCCATTTATGAGTTTCAGACTGGCTTGGAACTGATATATATTTTCCTTTTTGCTTATCGATAGGAACCACGTTGACTGATTGCTGATGAAAGATGGAAATAGTGTGAAAAAGAATCTATTAAATTGTCTATAAATTGATTAAGGACGCCCGCTTATCCCAAGTCCGTCAGTTCACCTCCCCCACTGGGAACGATACAATCTCATGTGTTTTATCACTGTATTGTTTCTAGGACCATGTGCTGAACATCTGGCTAGTGTTGATGCACGTCTAACTGCTGAACCATTTTTGTTAGGACTTGAGAGACCAAAATGTGAGGCTGATGGTACATACAAAGGAATGCAATTTAGCGGCTCACAGTAAGAATATTCTGCCTGAGTATCAGTTCTGAACATTTCTACGAGTAGTATAGGTTTCGGTTGGTGGGGTTTTGGCTATGTTGATATTTCGGGAAAGCTTGTATTGTTATGTGTTTTTTTTTTCTTCATCTAGAAATCCTTTTCTCCTTCATATTCAAATATATGCAGATACGTATACTGTGCTAATGTTTCGATGGTTTATGTCTAAAATTAGTGACAACGACAAGTTTGTTTGTTCGTTCGTTCGTTCGTTCATTTGTTTGTTAATGGCCCTTTCGTCAAGGGTCGCTCGAAGAGAGGGGATGGTAGATACAGGAGAACCGGACATCCCTACTCTCGTTTCAAATAGCCGTTCCTTGTTCTTTATCATGCCCGGTGTGCAGTTGTTTGACTGAATGATAATAACACCATATAATGTGATCGTATGATAAGCAGAAGATATGTCAAGGTTATGACTTCAAGGGTTTTGTTCGTCAGACCTATGTTGTACCATCGTGTTCTAAAAGGTACATATAAATGTGTTGTCTCTTGGGAGGTAAAAACTAGTGCACTGATAAGACTTTATACACTAACCTTGGTTTCACTGTTTTATACACACAATAATCACATTTTTAACACACTTACCTCAACCACATAATCAAAGTACTCATGAAAACTGAACTTACATAGATTAGCACTGCAACATGGAACTGGAATAAGTTTAACAACTCATTCATTTTCCAAAGACTAGTTCACTGATAACCTTGGTTGCACTGTCTAGTACACGTAATCATTACGCTTTTAACATACTTATATCAACCATCAAACATAAAATAAGACACTAGTGTTCAAATGGAGATTTGGAAAAGCCAAGGATTGGCGTATCACTGGACGGTCACATTTAACATGTGGTTCTCTTTATGAAATACGGACATTTGCTTCTCCTTGACATTTGCCCCCTAATGAAAATATGAACATGTAGAAATGGTGGGTAGGACATTTGATCCCCCAATGCTTATTTCTAAGTGAACATTTGCCCCCCTAATGCTTAGTTTTCAAGTGGACAATCTCTTTGTATAGGTGTGGCTTGTTTTGCACTTTCAAAACATGTCGTTTTACTTCGGTAGAAAACAGACGTTATATAAAATACATTTAAAGTTGAATGCTATAAAACACATGCAGTGTACATGAAGTTACGTCGACACTTTACGATCAACACTGAAACGTTCCAATCATTATTGTGACGTCATGTCAACATACTTTATAAATGTATTGAAATGATAGAAATATATGAAAAAAAGTTGATAGAGAAGGAAGGAGAGCGAAAATGCAGTGTAGTATGATTTCACATTTGAATGTAAAATGACTCGTTTCACTTTCATACTGTAGATAATAGATAGGAATTCCGCCAGATGTTCTCTGAGACGATTGGTAGAATACATTGTATCCAAGGCAATTCTTCATTCACTGCTGATAAATCGTGAACATTGACAAATTGACAGTTACATGCAGAGAGCAGGATGAGTATACTGGAGCAGAATCCAGGAAAATTGGTTAGGTTCACTGACTTCCGATTACTTACTGATACTGATGTTTAAAAAAGGGTCGAATCCCGATGACAAATTATTTTTAAAAAATTATTCATTTATTCCAACAGGGCTTATTGTGTCACCAAAAATGGTACAATGATTAGCGGATACATGGTAAACAGATGGGAGACAGGAGATCACATGGATTGTCGTAAGTAAATGATTGGTTCTCATTTAATATCAATGCCAATACTGCAATATTATTGGTTGTTTAAATCCTTTGACGAAAGTAGCCGTGATCATTGGGGCAAGTGGTTTTTACTGCAACAAAATCAAGCAAAACTTGGAGCGTCGATGCAAAAACTCAAAATAAATTTTGAACAGAAGAAATCTTAGAGCGTTATTTTCTGAATTCTTTACGGCTAAATGATAAGGTACGGAACGATATTGCTTTTTTAAGAGGAAAGCAAGTGTTGTTTTATTCAATTTTCTTGGCTGTACAATTTTAACAACTAACCATTTAGTGTTTTTTATAGATTTGGCAAATTAAGTCAATATATGGAGATATTACATACAATGGTTCCGGATTGTTCATTTTATATTTTACTGTATTAAGAGTTCCTCATGCAATGTCAACCACAGGCTTCCGGCATGTGACAATTTTATTATAGCAAAATAAATGCCGGTAGCCTGTGATGTCAACAACATTTTCTGTTTTTATATCGTGATTTACTGAATACTGTGGACTGAATAGCCATTTTAGTAAAAAACACGAAAAGTGAGCACAACGAAAAAAAATGAAAATACAGTATTGCTTTAAAAGTATACTACATGTAGAAACTTAAAAAAATATTCGTTTGAGGTAACGCGATCCATCCTTTATATAGCGGTTAAGTAAGTAAGTAAGTAAGTAGTCAGGCATTGTTTGATTACATAAATATATTTGTATTGAAAACTAAAGGTTTGTATTAAGAATACATTTTAGCAAAATTGCTCAAATGTATTTTAGCTTGACTTAGTGTAACTGCGAAGCAACTATTGTGTATTGTAAGTACTGCCTTATTTTATTTATGTTTATCTAATTACAGAATGTGCACGTGACCAATACGATTACATGCAATCTGGCTTAATTGGCAAATTCTTCTACTGTGAAGCTAATGGAAATTATGCTTCTCATCGTTGTATGGGCTCAGTGTGTTACTGTACTGACCAGAATGGAGATATGGTCGGTGCTAAATCTGTACCAATCGGACAACTGAATACACTCAAATGTTAAGACACTCAAGTAAAGAAAAAGAAGTATGTTTTATTATATCAACTAACTTGTCAGATAATCATTTTATAAATTGTATTTTCCTTGAAATCAGAAAAAATTACTTCATAACAAAACAGTACACGAGTTTTACAAGCGTACTCATATACTGTGTGTTAACATATTCTTCCTTTCGGCAAACATCGGCTGAACTCTATATATACTGTTTATTTCCACTTTAATAATATGAGCGGAATATGCCGATTAGTTACGAACGGTATACATATACAAGCAAAAATTGATCCAGCTTTGGCATTATGCAGAAAGTATGTCAAAATAGTATTATTCACTTTCTTTGTTGCCTTTCTAACTTTTTAGACCGTTTGGAAAGATAATGGTTTATCTAATTTACCGAACAAGATAAGACTTGAACTTTTAAGTATTATTTTTATACATGTTCCTCTTCAAATGAAAATACATCCACATTGTATTCGCTTATTATGCTGCTTATAAATTACAATGTTATCAAAGTTTTGAATTTACTTTCAGTTATGACGTACATGATCCATGAAGACTAATTGTTTTTATCGTATTTCAGTACAACAAACATAATTAATTAATAAAAATACGAATCGTAGTACCATGTTTGTGATTTATCATACCTCCAATCTTAAGGAATTCTTGGTTAATAAATTGGTTTCCGTTGTTTGTTTGTACAAACAAACCTTTTGCACAGCAACATAGAACGGGAACCAGTTTACCGCATGACCGTTTTTTAACCCGAACTGTACCGCTGTATTGGATAATCAACCCTTAAGAAGTGTGGACAACCCACGTGACTTTTGTCGTCACAACTAGGTATTGCAGAAAGCAATTTTTGCCGGCAAGTAGGGGAAAACAAGTTGCAAGTATTTTGTTCCAAAAATCGATTTTCACGAACCTTAGCGTATGCCAAGCGGAAAAGTGTTTGTTCCACGTACAGTTTTCATTTCTTTGTATGACAAGTGTGCAGTTTTCTGTAACATTATAACCAATTGCTTCAAAACAGTTGTTTAAACTTTGGTTAAAGCGGGAAGCCAATGTATTTTTCAATAAATTATATGGGTATTCAGCCATTTAAAGCTAAAGGCATATAAACCGGGAGTTCCACATTTATCATCACATCGTCCATGAATTCAAAAATGACCTCTATATGTTTAAAACAGAAGCTAGGAACCAGACTAAATTGGAATAATATGAAATATGTGTACTGATAGAAAATATTTTTTTTGTAGTATTCCGAGGTAGAGGACTATTTAGATTTTTCTAGACAAATTATACTTACGAGTATGTGTTTATTATAGCTATTTGCGAGTACTTACTGTATTGTCTATTACTAGTTTGGCTAATCCTGGCCATTTGATTGGCTAATGGTGATTTCGGTCATTTTTTATTAGTCAATGATTGGACTGGCTATTCGTCGCGTTACCTGTCATGTTTGACTGAATCTGTTCGTCTGCTTTGATGTTGAAACGCAAGTAAGTAATGTAGGCATCGTTCTATGATGTTAACGTGGGATAATATCGGGAACATTGATCAGTATAGTTCAATTTTCTTACAGTCAAGATCGAATATTGGATTTGCTTGGTCGTCTGATTTTGAATTAAATATACTTAATATTTGAATTTATATTAATGCCATTGAATTAAAAAAAATGGAACTATGATCGTAGACGGAAGGTTAGTGGAAGCTCTTCGGTATGCAGGAAAATTAAACCCGAACGATTGTTGAGAAATGGTCTTAACTTTGTGTTCGTACTGAGAGCACCGTCAGAAGCGCAAGTTAAAATGTTTTTGGTAATATTTGGTAGATGCATTAGATAACTAAGGATACCAAAAATCTCAACCAACTCTAGGCTACAATATTACGAATTCAAATGTATAATTATATTGTATGTATTAACATTTTCCTAAACAAAGAGTCAGTTTTGGCCCAGTGTAATGAAGACGTCTTTGACAGAGGTCCATTGGTATGCTCCCAATTCTGTTGAAGTTGATAGTTAACTCATACCTCTACTTCCTATTCACGGTAAAACACATTTGACTCTTAAAACTTCGTAATTATATGTTATAATAGAGTTAGTATCTCCTGCATTTGAGTTAACTCTTTAGCGGTGTGATTGAGTGTGCTAGAGATCCTAGATTGAAATAATTCTTAAAACGCTCCGAATTCAGTCAAACGGGCTGTTTATAGATCTAATTCTGTTGTAATAATAATTCATTTTTGTTGAAGTTGTTTTTGATAAAGATGTATTATGCAAACCCATTTCGCAAATAAGAATTTCATTTCGAGGGATCGAGTCCATTCCGTACTTTTTATCTATCCAGCAGGGGGAGTTAGGGTTGACTGGTGTCCTCGCTCTGATAGTGTCTTTTAGCGATTCCTATGCGTATAGTAGCGATGCGCACTACTTATTTTCTTTATAAATGAAACGCTGGTGCGGATGAATACTGAATTATTAATCTCAATAGGTTTACAGTTTGAAATACCAAAATAATGTAATAAATCAAAATGAACATAACCCTGCAATATATCCAACGTGTATCATAACTGCAATCAGTAGAGTTATATAATCAGTGGTACTATTTTTCGATGCGAATGCATGGATAAGAGGCGTCACGTTTTTGTTAATACAAAACTGGATTTATCACTATAGAAGCTCTCGCTTCGCTTCCAAAAAACTAGCCCTGTCCCGTCTTGAACAAAATGATATCAAGAAGACAGAAATTAAAATGATTTTAGCACTGGATAGATAGGTAGTGTTTTTTTACATTACGAGTGTAATAACAGAAAAAATGCCCAAAATGTGCTAGGATTTTAGTAAGTAGGTCAGAGCACTCCGAACAAACTTGTTTTTATTTTTAGTAGAATTTCTAGTACAATGTACCAACTTTATGATAATATGACGGCAACATTTTGTTACTTTCATTCTCACATGCTCAACATACGGTTAAACAGTAAGTATAAGAGTCAAAATAAGCACACAGATATTGAAAGCTTTCCTGTGAGAAAAACTCATAATAATCTGTAAATTAATATAGAAAAAGTATGCATAAAATAACAGTTATGCATTGATTTTGTAACATATTAACACTACAAGGTCTGTTATGAGGAAATAAATTGGTTCCCGTTCCATGTGTTGGTGTACCAAAGGTCAGTCTGAGTCAATGGGAACCAGTAAAACGACGATACCGGTATTGAACCAGGGCAGTAAAAATACTTAGACCGTTGATGGTACATGATAGAGTTACTTACCTTTACATGTTAGTGTCAGAAAACTATGATATTTTCATCATTCAGATACAACTGATTTGACTACACCAGAGTTAACTAGACCAATGGAAGTCAACCTTACATCTAATCTTGTTCCTGTTCAACTTTGCAATACACCAAAGATTTTTGAATTTCTCATGGACGCTTTTTTAGTGTCTCCATCCAAACTACAGTGCAAAATACTGTGCCCAGAAAATCACAGGAAATCCGACTTACAAAACATGCAGTCAAACCAGAGATAAAAGGTCATCCTCAGGAAAGACATACTGCAGCCTTAAGTGACAGGTGACCTTTATTTGAGGTGATTTTGTAAGGTATAATCAATATCGAGTTTTCAAAGAATGTCCATCATTCACAGATTGACCTTTATTCGAAGGTGGGCGCTATCAAAGTGTGATTGTAGATTCATAAAGTAAACATGCCAAATTTTTCGAATTCTACCAATCCTGCTAGACGATGGCACCATATATAAAATACATAGGTTACATACGATGACGTCATCAGTGTCAGTGAACTTGGTTATTTAGCAAATGCTCTTATCTATAAAACCCATTGAGCTCCATGTTACGTCAATTTGCACTATAATTTGAACTCGAACGGCATTTTCAGTAAAGAAGAAATGTTTAAATTATTTATCGTAGGCGCCTTTGTGGCAGCAGCAAACGCGACATTTTGCCCACCAGAAGCATGTCGGACTGTTCAATGTGCAGCAGTCACTGATGACAACTGTGACGGTATTGTGAAAGTTCGTGGTGGAATATGTGGTTGTTGTGACGCTTGTATCACTGAACAACTATCTTTAGGTATGATATTTATGTATGGATAATACTTTTATTGTATTCAAAATAAAGTCAAACCTGCTAACAAAGACCACATTGGGTTAGACAATGTGGTCTTTAATTAAACGTTGCCTCTGTACGGTGGTTTTGTTCTATATTCAATTATAGGTTTCCAAATAATGATCTTTATTCATAGCGTAACCTTTATTTGGAGGTGACCGTTGGCATAGGTACTATTGTATTATTTTACGATGTCAAAGACAGCTTCGTACATGTATTCGTTCACTTGAGTGAGATATTTAGAATCAGTTAAGGTACGTTTGGAGTATGTGTACAATGTGTACAATGTACTCGTTTTTGAAGTACATGTACTGTACAACCTCCCCAGAGCGGCCTTCTCTTGAGCAATACCCTCCTTTCGAAAACAACATGATTTTCCCACAGCAATATTTAACTATTAATTTTACCTCTCCAGAGCAAAAACTTCTCAGCAACAACATAATCTTACTACACCAAAAGGGTGTCGCTTTGTATACCAAGCCTATAAAAGGCTGTCCCTCAGTTTTCATAAGTACAGTTTTCTGTGGTCCGTCTGATGTTGAGTCCTTTGAAAGTTTAGATATAGAAACATGTGTGATATAAGTACAAATGAATGAAAACAATTATAGGTGAGGGAGAAGTGTGTATGGAAACGCTTTTGTTTGGCAATCGCGTAACTCACCAATGTTCTGATGGGCTGATCTGTGACGTAAAAACTCATCTCTGTACGGCTAAACATGTCAAGAGAGAACTGGGTAAGTATGACATGACGCTACAAAGTGATGAGATAGACATACATTTCGGTTCTGTTGTACAGCTTCTATCGTAATATGTTATCTAATCTAGATTAAACAATGATATATCCTTCATTTAGAACATTTACATTCTCTTTTTGTTTGCAAATTCTAAAAACGTGTTCTTCAGACTGGCTTAATTGACACTGATACATTTGTATATAGTTTCCTTTTCAGCAAAAATAATGTAATGCCCCTTATTCCGAGCCCGTCAGTTCCCTTCCGCTTATGTGTTTTATCATGGTATTGTTTCTAGGACCATGTGCTGCACATCTGGCTAGTGTGGAAGCACGTTTAACAGCTCAACCATTTTTGGTAGGACTTGAGAGACCAAAATGTGAGGCTGATGGTACCTACAAAGGAATGCAGTTTAGCGGCTCACAGTAAGAATATTCTACTTAAGTATCAGTTCTGAACAACGAGTAGTATTGTTTTCGATTGGTGGGATTTTAGCTATGTTTTATTTTGGGAAAGCTTGGACTTTTAGTGTTTCTTTTTTATATTTCTTCATCTAGAAAATCATTTTCTTCTATTCATTCAAATATAAGCGAAGACTGTGCTGATGTTACAACATTGTAGTTAAGGTCTTTTTATGACTAAATTAGAAAAAAGCGTCAACATTAATTGTTTGTTCATTCATCCGTTGTTTAATGGCCCTTTTAACAGCTAACAGATAGAGAGAGAGAGAGTGGTGTGTGATACGGGAGAACCGGACATCCCTTGTTCTTGTTTCGAACAGCTTTTCCCTTATCTTTATCGTGCCCGTTTTGTTCGTCTGACTTTGTCCGATAAGCCTGTGAATGCCTGTACTAGTTGAAACTGTGCAACTTTAGATGAGTTCGTACCAGGCAGATAATGTCCCTTGACAGATCAAAAACTAGCTCACAGATAAGACGTAATACACTACCATTTGTTTCACTGTCATATAAACGTAATTATTACCCATTTACAATGTAGCATACTAATATCAACCATCAAACATTATTAATTAAAGTACTGAATGTACTCGTTAAAACTGAACTTACATAGGCTAGCACTGTAACATGGAACAGGAATAAGTACAACAATTGAATGGAGGATGGTTTGCATAAAAATTCATGCGCGTCGAGCGAGTGATGGCTATGGAAAACAGTTTCAGTAAAACCTCGATTATCCGAACATCGATCATCCGAATCTCCGGTATCATCCGAATAAAATCTTCGCTCCCGATTACGTCTCTTTATATTTTAACTACAACGAATCCCGGTTATACGAATCGGATTTAACGAATACCTTTTACGAATACCTGGTGTAATCCGAGTACATTATTTGGTCCCTAAAGTCACGAATGCGCGTATGAGTGTTAAATGTTTCATTTCACATAATAGATAAGAATTATTGTAAAATTCCGCCAGATGTTCTCTGAGACAATTTGTAGAACACATTGTGTCCAAGGCCATTCTTCCTTCACTACTGATAAATCATGTTGACAAATTGGCAGTTACATGTGGAGAGCAGGGTTAGTACTGGAGCGGAATCCAGGAAAATTTGTTAGGTTACTTGACCCCCGATTACTCGCTGATATACATGTTATCAAATAGAAATAAGAGGAATCTTTTCCTCTTTTCTGTATTATCCCTGTATTAAATCGAATATGTATAATTATAAATTATATTTATGTAATGCTATTATTTTAATACTGATGAATTTCACAGTTGTCATTGTATTGTATTTGTATCCATCATTTTGTTTTAAATTGCCATGTTATGTATACTTGCCAAATAGAATTATTATTATTACTATTTACCTCCAAATGATGTTAAAAAGAGGTCGAGTCCCGAAAAATATGATGTAAATAAATTATTCATTTATTCCAACAGGGCTTACTGTGTCACCAAAAATGGTACAATGATTAGCGGATACATGGTAAATAGATGGTAGACAGGAGATCACATGGATTGTCGTAAGTAAATGATTGGTTCTCATTTAATATCAACATAAATACTGCAATTTGATTGGTTGAAGTCATTTGACGAAGGTAGCTGTAACCATTGGAGCAAGTGGTGTTGACTGTTACAAACTCCAGGACAATTTGGTTGGTTAGATTAATTGACTGCCGATGCAAAAGCCAAAAATATTTTTGAACACAAGAAAATTAAGTATATTTTCTTCTTTACAGCTAACTGATAGGGAGAGTGGAATGAGAAGAATGCTACTGACGCTTTAAGAGGAAAGCATGTGTTGTTCTGTTAAATTTTCTTGGCTGAACAATTTTAACAACTATAATCATTTAGTATGACATTGTACTGTGTAACATTGAGTGTTTATTTTGACAAATGAAGTCAATATATAAAGATATTATATACAATGGTTCCGGATTATGAATATAGTATACTTGCACTGAGAACGAAAAGCTTGAATTAAGAATACACTTAAGCAAAATTGCTAAAATGTATTTTATCTTGGTTTTTATTAGGGCGGTCTGCAAAGCAGAATTTGTGTTAAGTAGTGCCTTATTTTTATTTATGTTTATCTAATTACAGAATGTGCACGTGACCAATACGATTACATGCAATCTGGCTTAATTGGCAAATTCTTCTACTGTGAAGCTAATGGAAATTATGCTTCTCATCGTTGTATGGGCTCAGTGTGTTACTGTACTGACCAGAATGGAGATATGGTCGGAGCTAAATCTGTACCAATCGGACAACTGAATACACTCAAATGTTAAGACACTCAAGTAAAGAAAAAGAAGTATGTTTTTTTAAATATTATATCTACTAACTTGTCAAATAATCATTTTATATAAGAAAAAAATTACTTCATTAAAAAAATATACGATTATTACAAGCGTTCTCATATATTGTGTGTTAACATATTCTTTCTTTCGGCAAACATCGGCTGAACTCGGAACACGTATGTAATCCTATGAACGGAAATGAGCGGAATATACCGATTAATTACTAACGATATATGTATGTACAAGCAAAAATTGATCCAGCTTTGGCATTATGCAGAAAGTCTGTCAAAATAGTATTATTCACTAACTTTGTTGCCTTTCTAACTATTTAGATCGTTTAGAAAGATAATGGCTTATCTAATTTACCGAACAAGATTAGACTTAAACTTTTAAGTATTATTTTTATACACGTTCCTCTTCAAATGAAAGCACAAATTGTATGTACGCTTATAATGCTGCGTATATGTAATTGTTTAATCAAAGTGACGAATTTACTTTCAGTCAAGGCGTACATGATCCATGAAGACTTTTTATTCTGCTGTTTACCATTATCTTAAAGTCATATTTCAGTGAAAACATAATTAATGAATAAAAGTACGATTCGCAGTTTTGTAATGTTTATTATCTATCGAAAAGGATTCTTACGATTATATGGGGCATCTTGTTACTGTCTATGACTAGTAATCACAAGCCCCTCATTGATGTGAGTTCAAATCACCCCAGAACCAGAAAAACACAAGACTTAGTGAGGAATCAAAGTAGCTCGCTTACGGAAGACCGATTGTTCCACAATCGTAACTGCTCGGGCATTCCCGGAGAGTCCCGTCACCGAGAATACTAGTACACCTTTTGTAGGCAAAAGACTGCGAATTTTGGTTTTGTGGTGTCTGGTTACTGTCAATCACTACTTTTTCAAGAATTGGCATCCGTTTTCAAGAATCTTTCTTAGAATAGCTTAATTTCGTTTATCGTTTGCGATTGATGAAATGGGCATCAAGTTCCCATTAAAGAGAAAAGTAGCCCGTGAACCATAGCGTAAGGGCGGCCTGTCTATTTTGTCCGAGTCACTTTTACACGGTGGTTAAACGGCTCGGACTTTTTTGGATCAAATCAGAGTCCCCAGACTATTTTTTATCAAGCAAAGGACTTTTAATGAATACGAAGTTCAGGCGTGTTCAAAATATTTGATATTTTATATGTTCTACTTATTTTATTTTAACTATTTATGTGCGACGGAACAGCACAAATGTATATTGTTAAGAAAAAAATGTTAAATCAACATCACAGAGAACAGAGTCTATGCACAAATGTAATCAAATTGCATTTTCCCTCGCAAGATTGGGCGATACTGTCGAGTGAAGGAATAAAATGTCAATTTCTACAAAGTTTTCATGTTTTTCAATCGATATCGTTACTGAACTGAATAATAAAAATGTATCAAAGGTTACTTATCGGGTATTTATCCAGTCAAAATTCGATTCATTGTTGTTAAATAGAAATCAAAGTACTGAAAGTACTGTCGGACTTGATTTTTACCATACGAGACAAAAGAGAGAAATGTGTACCCACATCGTTCGAGCCCATACAAATATTTTAACATTTAAAATTACGGACCGATTTTTCATTCATATTGTAATGTAGGTCATATGCATATAGGTAAATGACATAAGCTAGGGCTTTACTATTGTCCCTTTGCTAAAATTTTAAAATGAAAAAGCCTGATATTGGAAAGTTTAATGATTAGCACATTAATTGAGGACAATTTAATTGCATTAAAAACTCTTTATTGTACAAAACTAGTAAACAACACTTCAGTAACAGTAAATACAAACATTGATTCTTCTGGTTTTAACACAACAGAACATCGTCGCATTGAACACATTCAGGGTCACTCAAATCAAAAAGGTCCTGACACAGTAGAGTAAGACCTATATGACCTATAGTTAACCCGATGTTGCATAAAATTCAGACGTGATTATGTAATTCTAAATAATCTGGCGTAAAAGGAACTCTTAAACAGTAAATTTTAAAATAGTCTAGTCAAGTTACGACAAAATTTGGTCGAACCCAGGACAAAATGGTACAGAAATGAAATATGGCTCATTCGAAAGCTTAGACTTTCTACAATATCAGGATAAAAATAGGACAAAATCGGATCGGCCGTTTTTCCAGAAATTCGTTTTAAGTATAGGCCATCATTTATCAAATTATACGCCAATAGCATGTTAACTGATGCGATAACTTTGACAAATACATCAGATAAATTATAAATATCTATTAAATTTTACAAAGCATGAATAATATCAGCCCTGCATAATACAAAAGTACAAAAAGTAAAATATGTTTTAGCATTTTTACTGTTTGAAGTCAAAATTAGATGTTAAATTACCCCACCCACTTATGGTAACATAGAAATTAGAGTTATCTCGTGAAAGTGTGATCAAATTTTACAGATCTTTAAGACATAACCCGTAAAAAGTATATCTCTTTCAGATTCCTGAAAAATTAGTTATCCTTTTTAAATGTTGGTTGCCATGGCAACTAGATTAGTTTTAAAATACTAAATTCCTCTCCAAATCGAAAAGGCCTTATCTTTGTTATTTGACGCCATGTCTAATGATCCCTCAATCTAAATCCAACAATTTTTACCCCCAGAGTCAAATTTGGCTACGCTCCTGGTCCCCATCATGATATGGTCTAACTTAGGTACATATCATGCATAGTGGGTCTTTGTTCGATGCGTTTAACGCTGTTTTGAACGATATTCAACGACGGCCAGTTCACCAAACCAGTTTTCCCAGACTGCATTCTAACCGGTACTAGCTTAATTACCATCCTACATGGAGCTGGCAACGTATCCACATAACTTCTCCACATAAGGAAATCAACGAGTTCAGCACATTTAACAGCTGGATCACGACCGCGGCCCTCATGAAGTCCGAAAATATTACCTTTAATTCCTTCTTTCAAACAAGAAAGTGGGAATGCGAATAAAAAGTCTGTGTTCATTTATTTCAATAACTGTTACCGTTTACCCGTAAAAACGTTTTTAATGTCCTTATTCAATAGTTTTCTGATGACAATTGTTGAATCACCCGTTATAGGAACGAAAGGAGTCAAAAATTATATCAGCCGAGACAAATGTTGGTACCTTAAGACCAGCATCTATCTGATGAAAAAACATTGTGGGAATGAGCAAGCGATAATAAGGAAGCAAAAAATAAAAAATAATATTATTTTTCTAATTTTGATAATAATAATAATAGGAGCGACAAATCGGATGAACAAGTACTGTAATCAATTTGGTGTGGCCTTAAAATTTTGAATTTAGATACTAGTAACTGAACTAAAATTGGCTAATTTAACGATTGCGTTATTGGCCCTTTGTGGCAGTTTAATGCGTGGGTAAACTTACAATTATTTCTATAACAAGATGCAATGGAAGTTTTTCTAAATTAAAAATAAACTTCAGAAGAAGGAAAGTATCGAAATTATCGATAGTTGAGCTAACTATCGGCGATAATTATTGGATCATGAATTTTACTATCGATCCATACTATCGAGAGACTCAGGATCGCAATGCATTGATATTTTGATGCATTGGCCCACCCCTATTTCCTGCACAAGGGCCTTCTTCAGATCATGGAGATTGCCAAGGGCTGCTGGTCGACTCTGAATAGAAATGAACTCAGCTGTGCAGTTGTAATTGAATTTGTTGTTCGCTATTGTGAAAAGATTTTTTTCTTGCAGTAAAACTATCATTATCCTAATACATTCCTAATTACTTATAGGTGTCTTAATAGTTCTAATCTTAATTTCAACTTATTATTTCATTTATAAACACATCCATGTAAAATTTGAGATGTTTTATTTACCCTAAACCATGGCAGAAGAATTTTAATTGGATCATTGGTCAGTAAAATTAACGAAACAACGTTCTGTTTGACCCCAGAGAATATTTGTAGATGCAATTGAATGTATGTTTGTCATTGTCCGCAACAAATTATTGGTATAATTGATCGACTGTTGTTGTAATGTTAGGTTTTATTTTGGCATATCAGCTAAATATTTGTGTAGAGGGTCTCTTTAATTTTGCAATACTAGTATTACATGTCAACTTTCAGACTAGAATATCGAGACATTAATAGATGCAGAAAGACAATGTTTCGGATAACAATGTCAATTAAAAAAAATAACGGAAGTATGAATTTTAAAGATTCGTCGGCTCAGGAAGTGTTTATCGTAATGTTTCTTCAATACATAACATTTTATATTCTTTACTATCCATGACATATATCTAACTATTTGAAAAGTTGAAATGTCATACACACTTGGACTCCGTTGGTCTTCCTTAAAGATGAGACATTCTCTCAGAAATCTGATTTTATCCTGGTTATAAGTTTGAATAATATTCGTTGATATATTTAGCCTAAATCGAAAACTACAAAGCATCTGCAGCATGTTTGTCACCTGCATGCACGAAACAACATTGAAGAGTATTGAACCAATCATCATTTATTTGCTAACATTGGTAATCTCAGGAAAACTAGTAATTTATAATCTAAATTAAATTAATCGGTATTTTTGTAGACTTAAACTATTTGAATAGTTAGTTGATATATTTTTATATTTAATATATATGTTTATTCTTTATTCATTCACATCAGATGTCTAGTTATGAAATTAATTACCCACTTGCGCAGAATGTTAAGCTGTCATATGTTTGATAGATCCCAATCTCAGCGATTATCGAAAGGCCAATCGTAATCGTTGCTTTCTCACTGGTTTACATTTTTGGAAGTTTGCTTCATTTATTTCCATTTGTATTTTCATAAAAGCACACTTTTTTCTGCAAGAAGTCACTCTTCATTGTTGACATCTTATAAACATGAACAAAAATAGGAAGAAAACATATGTTTATTCCTTGTTTTTCTAGACGAAATAAAAAGTCGGGAGTCCATGATATAATATACATATTCACCACAGGTTTTGCCACAAAAAGCGTGGTCTCATTTGATAGAAAGTTGGATACTAAACCAAAGATTCCTCTCTTGAACCATTCAGTAAACAAAAAAACAGGCTCCAAAAGCCTTGGGTCGTGATCAACGATCCATTAACGTAAGCGTGGTCTAGTCTACATTAGGTTAGAACTCTTTATTGATAACCGACTATCAAAATCATGCCTTAATATAGGTAGATATTCAGCTATATAGAGTGATGACTTAGTAAATTAACTCCTAAGAACATTACGACGATATTAGGCTGATTTATTTGACGTCAATTAATGAAAACGACGCACTAATGTACGAGGTAATACGGGTTTTATACGCAACTATACCGGTTTTCGGATAGTGAAATTATCCGAAAATGAAAAGCTTATTTATTTTATCAAAACGGGTCAGATTTTGGCCTATTTTATTTTTTATGTATATTATCATATACATGATCGTTTTATAACAAAATAAATTCTGTACCATTTAGTCCTACCCCATCCGTTAATTTGACTGGACTAAAAGCACGTATCCAGTAATTTACGTTCGTATTTAGCGACTCGAATTATTATTCTTAAGCCGCAGTTTTAACATTCAACCTTCGATAAATCAAACTCCCCACATCGGTTACGCTTTGCTACTAGCCACTGCGGGGAGTGAGTCTATAAATAGCGATTCCGTCATCAAAATAACACTAGTTGGTGTGAATATCACGGAATACGATTAAATGAGAATTCGCTTTGTAATATTAAGAAGTGTTAGAAAGGCACAAAACACACACATCGATGGTAGATTGTTGCAAATGCATGAATACGTCCGTGGAGATTTTTCTGAACTATCGAACGAAGACCGAAAGTAGAACTACTTTTACGGCAAGATATTTTATTGGACAGTGAATACGCGGTTTTAATTCTACGCATTTGAAAAGCTCATGTATCTACCGACAAGCACTTATTTAGATACATGACTCTTTCCATGTAGTTACAATAGAATGATTTGAAATGTATTTAGATCTGACACACTTAATTGGGGAAAGATTCCAGAAACTTCTGTATAAACATACCATTTAGTTGCGCACTATTTCCTTTATGTGGCATTCTTTTAACCAAGCTGTTATGGAGTCCAGCGACAAATATTATAAGTCAACGATTACAAAGGACTTGATTTTGATAAAAATCAAGTCCAAAAACAACAAACTTAGCAGCGAAGGACTTCTAGTGATCATGGAAACGTACTAGTAATGATCAGTTTCTTTGGATCGTTAAAAACTGATAAGTTGATGTCTGAAAGACCAGGAATATAGCATCCCTGGAAAGACCATCGTTTGACTAAAACACATTGGCAATGTAATATATAATTATATATTTTAGAGCAGTAAACAAGCATGAAGTCTGAAAAATCGGTGTTCTTTCTTAGTTATTTCAGGTAAATGTTGATGCACTTTCACTTGAAAAACTTCAGACTTTCATTCTTGATGTAAAGAATAAATTTACAAGAAATTCGTGATTATTTCGAATGTATGGAAAGAACAGACATGTAAAAGTTCCGTGGTACAGAAATTGTAAAGTTCTTACGTGTTTTTGCGCCTGAATCAGGATGTTTGTCCATTGTTTTTAAGAAATTAATCAGTAAAAGTCCTTTGCTCGATCAAAAATAGTCTGGGGACGCTGATTTGATCCAAAAAAGTCCGAGCCGGTTAACCACCATTTATTTTTACACAAACTTAACTCCGAGGTGTTCTGGTTGGGCCTGCGTATTATGTCCGAGGCGCCTTTTCTTTAGACAAACGCCGAGGAGTTCCGATTGATGTTTACAGTGACAATTTCTTTATCGTCTGCGGTTTGTTCTGATCATTCGAGTAGTAAAGTTGTGGAGTGAGCTCGAAATATTTGCATCAAAACCCGGCAAGTATACAACGCTATCTCCAGTAAAGCAAAACAAATCACTACCTGTCACAGAAATGAGTGCTTATTTGTATCAAGGAATAAATAAAAGAAACTATTATACAGTACACGGTCATAGTGAACACAAATTAATTGAAATGTTTTTTATTCTCCGTCTATGGCGTTATTTAAATTAATGGCCCTTATTCGGAGATGGCCGCTAACACAAGTTTGACAGAATATAAAGAGTCGAGGTACTTTTTGACAGAAATCATTTGTTTTGTTATTGTGCGATACATTTATCAATCGTGGTCATTATTTATTGAATCAGTTAAACTCGTCATCTCTTGTCCACAAAATCTCATTGAAGTCTATTTTTTATCGCTTTATAATGGCTCGACCCGCATTCGTGGTCGAGTGGTTATTGTCGCTGACTTCAAATCACTGTAACCTCTCACTGATAGAGAACCATGGGCTCGAGCCCAGCTACCGACCATGTCTCTTTATGTGAAAAAGTAGACAGTTGCTTACTGAGGATGGGTGTCTAGCACTGAGTCTTCCCAGGAATAATGGTTAGGTGAACTGTCCGCCTCATATGACTCAGACTGCAGGGGCGTAAAACTCAAGCAAACAAACAAACAATATAATGACTCGTTTAATAAATCCACCATTGTTGACCTCTCTTGTTTTAATCTAAACTCAGCATGGTGTTATTATAATTGATAACCTTGACAAGAAAATTGTAACGGATGGTGTACATTGTAGCTTTGGCATTTGGCACAAGCATAAAACCTGCCGGCAGATGGCGACACATGTAACCAATTTGAATGGTCAATCTATAAAGTGCACATTCTGACAATTACTATAAATAGCTTAACTTCGAAACATTTGTTCATATCGTCCTACTACTAGAGTTGGTTTCACTTTTGCCCCAGTTTCATCAAAACCATTCACAATGTGGAAAGTTGCGATAGTGTGCGTAGTTTTGTCTGCAGTACAATTTGAATGTTTTGCCAGGAAAGGTAAGAGTACTTTGAGCTAGTTTTAATGTCACAATATCATTAGATAATAAACATTTCATTTTTAAATACGAAAATACGCATGGATAGTACTTTGAATTTTATAAAAAAAATAATATAGTATTTTATGGCATGCCCCGGCATTTTGCTATCAATCCGTGAAATATTTATTAACGATTTTCAAATCTACAATGGTTTCCAAATCATTCGATATTTACATGTACATCTCATTTAAATTTTAAATTATGTTTGGAATGCAAGTTCTATAAATATATGTTATTTCTCGATATACTGAAGTATAGATCAGAACCAAAATATTAATTGACATACAATTTTTCATACAGATACATGCAGTGAAGCATTGGCCAAAGTCGAGGAAACACTGTTGAATAGTCCAGTGGTGGGTTTAGAAAAGCCAAGATGTCATGCTGACGGTTCATACCTTGGTATGCAATATCGCGGTTCCATGTAAGTTAAATAACAATTACTGATCTTTTGGTTAATACTAGTGTTGTTTATTTTCTGTGTTTATTTACGACGAATCAACAGCCATTGTCATTTGGCGAAATTTCCAGGTTTAACCAGGCGTACACTTGTGGGTAGAACAAAAAAATATTCCATAAGCTGGTTGGACAGATTCCCTACAATGTGAAATTTCTTGGGTGTGATTTGAGCTCAGAGCAGTTAGAGGCTACTGTTTACTTGTCAGAGATGATTACCATTCGACTTCAGAGGCCAATTACTATTGTTGTATTTGTTATCGTAATAGTCATTAAATTATCGTAATAGTCATTAAATTACAATGTTATTTGTTATTATTAACATCGTTATTAATGTTATTACCTTGCTCAGTATTGATAACACCATCGTTATTTGTTGTTATTATTATCATTGTTGTTATTATTAAAACAAGACTTATTTTTTCAATGCAATAATTTTTATTTTTCTAAATTAAAGGAATTTTTAAATACCGTCACATTTACTACGCTGTGGAATTATAAGCATACTATGTCAATTAATTTATGTATAAATTTTCTTACAAGGGCATTCTGTGTCACTAAGGATGGAACTGAAATTCCGAGGTACGCGATAAACAGATGGGAGACTTTAGAGAACATGCACTGTAGTAAGTAGTTCCGAATGTCATAACGCGTACATTTATACACAGTGAAAATATAAAAACATTAAAATTCAAACTTAAATTTCACATATGGAAATAGAATACATATTACTGAATGACGTGTTTGGTATTTCTCTAATACAAACAGGATTAGTTTCCTCCACAAAAAAAATATTTTAGAGTAAGAAACCTTACAGTCGGCCCCAAAAAGTAGGGTCGGTCGGTAAACCGTTCACTTGACCTTTCACCTGACCTTTCACCTTGCCTTACGGTTGTATTTATTTGAATCTGAACGATTGTTCAGCTTTCCTCAGCCGTACTTTGATTGTAGATTTGTCCAAATTGGTCTAAAACCTTTATAAAATTGAATTAAACTTGTGTTTTAGCGTATATACATTTACATGAATACATGCACCTCTTTTCAGAATGCGCACGTGAAGAGTACGATTATATTCAAACGAGACTGATCGGCAAAATGTTCTCCTGTGAAACCAATGGCAATTATGCCTCCATCGGCTGTATTGGTTCTGTGTGCTTCTGTCAAGACGCGAATGGTGAACAAATTGGAACTTCCACAGCTCACATTGCGCAACAAGATTCACTTAATTGTTAAACCAAAAGAATAAAAGCCGTTCGGTATGTTGAATAATACCTCACTACAAATTCGTACCCCAGCATCTGATGTTATAAAACTTGAGAACAGAATCTGTACTCAAATCTCAATAACCTCAAAATATTGAGCGGTGAAAAAAAATGTTTTTTTTAACAGCTGATTAATGTGTTAATATACATGTTCAGATCAATTATGCTACTGACTGACGTGTATTAGTAATATCATAATTGTCTGGTCATAATTTACTTACAAATCTTAAATGACAAGATATGAGATTTGAGCTCGGAGATCGATCTGAAGTTTTATAACATCGTACCACAGGATCCGAAGGTATAAAGCTTGAGATTCATCTCTGTCCCAGCATAAAATGTCTATTTTCGATCTCAAACACTATAGGACCAAGTTTGCTTTTTTGCAATATGTACAAGTAAACATCTCTTATGAATATGTACGTATACAGAAATTTATTAGAATTACATATTAATCTTATCATAATTGCCTTTAGAATAGTTATTGAAAACATACAAAATGGAAACCGAAACCGATCGCTAGAGTAAACCTCGGACGCTTTAGTGCATACATGGAAATATATTAATTCTTAAACATATTTCTGACTAAGTCTTCTTTTAATTGGTGCAGTTATATACGTTTTTTGTAGCAAATGTTCTTCATTTACATGCATACTGGTATTCGGCAAACCTCGGTCGTATTCGCTGTTCGAAATCTGCCGGACTTTTACGAGCGATCATGACACTGAACTCTTACAACTCCCGTTTCGACATAACGCGGTATGTCTGCCATCTGTTACTTACCACGGTCAAAATGATATTCAATGATTATCATGCTGTACAAAAATGACCAAGTTGAAAATAGTGCGATGATCAAACATTGTTAGATTTATATTTCAACAAATATAGTATAGTGTATAGTACTGTTTGTTCTAAAAAAAGGCAAAATTGCCTTATGTCCTACATACAGTTTCGCATATGCGTTACCAATAGCATGATATTAATACAAATTTACCAAATCATTAAATAACACTTATATCGTCAACTGTGATATTTGCATTAACCATGACACCGAACACGTAATTTGTTTAATGCATACATAAAACAGAGTAAATATTGTATACTAGAAAATGAATTACAACAAAACACTTTCTAGTGAGATACGGTAACAGTTTAAATAACAAAGTATGTCTAATTTCTTTAATAGAAACTTTTATGAGTGTAAATTGAAAGATTTCTTAGTTCATTAATATTTTCGAAATTCTAAATCGTTTGACTAATAACACGGGTTGGCTTTCCATAGCAGTCACTAGCTCGGCGCGGATGAATTTTCCTCGAGTTTCCATGGATACATTCAGTACTTTGATTTTTTATTTATTTTGATTTTAGATAGACCAAACATGCTGAGCAAGCTACACTAACCTAACAACACGATAGCTGATAAGTATGGTCAATGGTGGAATATTGTTGCACACTTTCCTTGCGGTCTTGATGTACTCGTATTTCTTTATATTATTTCAGCGTAATAAATAAATGTAGAGTAAAATGAATGTTTTATGTTAGTTTTACCGTTTATTTATCTTACGTCGACAGCAATTTCCATGGATGCCTTCCACCAAACCATCATTCATACGTCAGATAGAGAGTTTATTTCGGAAAATAAGGGAATTAAGCAATTTTACCACATGATTATATATAATGCAGTGTAGCTCGACCATGGTTTTTTGACCCGTGACGGAAGAATGCACTAAATCAATTGGGGTACATATGGTACTTGAGCATGATACACTTATCTTATTAATATATTTCAGTCAGTTTTGTTCCGAATATCCATGTCCCCTATTTGACTTAGTGGATAATTCTGAATAATTTCGCCACGGCTCAAAAAACATGGTAGAGCTATAGTCATATATCAATACAATACATAACATATACAAAGTTTCAAGTTAATTCAGATTGCAGCATGTATAAAGTCATACCTACATGTAGTTTGTTTGGATCAGAAATTATCTATGAACAA